>CM067994.1:19908162-19910662 GCA_034663535.1 Citrus x limon
TTTCAGCTTCTGAATCTCGATTAATTGAATCCCATGCTCCGGGTATTATTTCGAAACGTTCCGTATATGAGCCTCTTCAAACAAGACTTATTGCTATTGATTTGATGATCCCTATAGGACGTGGTAAGAGAGAATTAATTATTGGGGACAGATAGACCGGTAAAACGGCAGTAGCCACAGATACAATTCTCAACCAACAAGGGCAAAATGTAATATGTGTTTATGTAGCTATTGGTCAAAAAGCATCTTCTGTGGCTCGGGTGGTGAATACTTTCCAGGAGAGGGGGGCAATGGACTACACTATTGTGGTAGCCGAAACGGCGGATTCCCCCGCTACGTTACAATACCTCGCTCCTTATACGGGCGCAGCTCTAGCTAAATATTGTATGTACCGTGAATGACACACTTTAATCATTTATGATGATCCCTCCAAACAAGCACAGGCTTATCGACAAATGTCTCTTATATTACGAAGACCATCGGGTCGCGAAGCTTATCCCGGAGATGTTTTTTATTTGCATTGACGACTTTTGGAAAGAGCCACGAAATTAGGTTCGCAGTTAGGCGAAGGAAGTATGACCGCTTTACCAATAGTTGAGACCCAGTCGGGAGATGTTTCGGCTTATATTCCTATTAATGTAATTTCCATTATAGACGGGCAAATATTCTTATCTGCGGATTTATTCAATGCTGGAATCAGACCCGCTATTAATGTGGGTATTTTCGTCTCTTGAATATGATCCGCAGCTCAAATTAAAGCTATGGGTCATTAGAATAAAAAAAGGCTCGGCTGGATACTGACCAGACCAGGTCGTGGAAGTGGAAATAAAAAAGGCCCCGTTGAACGAAATTAAAGAGATATTCTTTTCTTTATTTTTTTCTATTTTATCTCTTTCGAATACTTTCTTTATTTTAATTTTCTAAAAATGATAGAAATGAAATTGCTGATAAAAGTTATATCTATTTATATAATAGAATACAAAAGACAATAAAAAAAACTTCTATAAGCTATATTTTCTATGAGCTATATAATCAATTTACTTTCTATATTCTCTAGAAGAGAATATAGAAGAGAATATAGAAAGTAAAGATAGAAAATCAAGTAAAGACGGACTTTTTCAAGCATTATTTTTTGTGTAATGTAACATAGTAATTTCTTTTTTCAATTAAGAGAGATGGCTGAGTGGATTAAAGCGTCGGATTGCTAATCCGATGTACGAGTTATTTGTACCGAGGGTTCGAATCCTTCTCTTTCCGTTTCGGGCGATGGCTTGGTATTTTTCAAATTTCACTTTAGCGAACACTTTTCGTTGATTTTAATAGTAATTGGGAATCAAAAAATCCTAAGAACGTTTATACGAATAAAGTAAGCAACTCCTTCCTTTTTTATTCTTCGCGTCCGGGATTACGCCCTGGATCATTAGAAAGGAATCCGAAGATGAAGAGCGAAACAAAGAATATCACTACGGTGTAAACAAAGAGTTTGAGAGTAAGCATTACACACTCTCCAAATCAGGTTTTTAGAGAAAAGGAAAAAGAGAATAGATTCTCTATTTTTATACTACATATCAAATTTTGACATCAAGAAATGAAGTTCTTTTTAGAATTTGATTCTCTAAATAGAAAATCGTTTTTATAAATTAAATTCACACAATTAGAATTCTACATTTTGGTTGGGTCTAATATAAGATGGTTTCAGTGAAAAAGGGTCATAATCAACAAATTGCAAATAGCAAATGGGGGATCAAAATAGATCGCGGTTCCCCAAGAATTTCATTGTTTGAATCGAGGCGGGGGTTCGTTCATATTGTAAGACTCATATGCTCTTATTTATTAATTGTTAGAATTTTTTTTTCGAACTAGAATAAATCATGAATTTTTCTAGCACAATATTAAAGATCTTATCAAAAACTTACAGCAGCTTACCAAACAAAGGCTAAGAGAAAAAATAGAACAGGTATTACTGGCATAACATTTACAATTGGATTCAAAAAAGCGTAGGCCTCGGGAAATTTAGCGAATAAAAAACTACTCGAATAAAGGGCAGAATTAAGACATATATACACTAAACTAAAGATATTAAGCATAACAAACATTTTGTTCTTGGAGATAATTTTATTTTGATTGAGTTATTAATATCTTATTGATATAAGATAAAAATAAAGAAAAGAAAGTAAGGTAGACAAAAAAAACTTCTTGGAACCGACCCAATCAAAACAAAAATCCTTCAATTCTCGTGTGAGAATTGAAGAAATCATACTTTCATACAATATCTTAATTGAATTCTATGTAATGATCAATAAATTAAGTTGTATTTTACACCTACATGTAACTATGGCCAATGGGCCGTGCCGGCAACTGTCGTGTCTGGCGTGCTTTATTCAAGCCCACGTGTCTGACGTGCTTTTTTAAGCCCATCAACATAATAATAATAATAATAATAATAATATTCATAATCATAATCATATTAATTTTTATTAAGAGAGCAATTAACATTTTA
>CM067994.1:19913162-19955662 GCA_034663535.1 Citrus x limon
TCGTCAGCTCGTGCCGTAAGGTGTTGGGTTAAGTCCCGCAACGAGCGCAACCCTCGTGCTTAGTTGCCACCGTCGAGTTTGGAACCCTGAGCAGACTGCCGGTGATAAGCCGGAGGAAGGTGATGATGACGTCAAGTCATCATACCCCTTATGCCTTTAGGCGACACACGTGCTACAATGGCCGAGACAAAGGGTCGCGATCCCGTAAGGGTGAGGTAACTCCAAAAACCCGTCCTCAGTTCGGATTGTAGACTGTAACTCGCCTGCATAAAGCTGGAATCGCTAGTAATCGCCGATCAGCCATACGGCGGTGAATTCATTCCCGGACCTTGTACACACCGCCCGTCACACTATAGGAGCTGGCCATGCCCGAAGTCGTTACCTTAACCGAAAGGGGGGGGGGTTGCCGAAGGCAGGACTAGTGACTAGAGTGAAGTCGTAACAAGGTAGCCGTATTGGAAGGTGCGGCTGGATCACCTCATTTTCAGAGAGAGCTAATGCTTGTTGGGTATTTTGGTTTGACACCGTTTCACACCAAAAAAGAAACGAGCTACGCCTGAGTTAAACTTGGAGATGGAAGTCTTCTTTCGTTTCTCGACGGTGAAGTAAAACCAAGCCCATGAGCTTATTATCCTAGGTTAGAACAAGTTGATAGGATCCCCCTTTTACGCCCCTATGTCGCCACACGGGAGGGACATGGGGGCGTAAAAAGGAAAGAGAGGGATATGGTTTCTCTCGCTTTTGGCATAGTGGGCCCCCAGCGGGAGGCCCGCACGACGGGCTATTAGCTCAGTGGTAGAGCGCGCCCCACATAATTACGTTGTTGTGCCCGGGCTGTGAGGGCTCTCAACCACATGGATAGTTCAATGTGCTTATCAGCGCCTGACCCTGAGATGTGGATCATCCAAGGCATATTAGCATGGCGTACTTCTCATGTTCGAACCGGGGGTTTGAAAACAAACTCCTCCTCAGGAGGATAAATGGGGTAATTCAGGGGAGATCCAATGTAGATCCAACTTTCTATTCACTCGTGGGATCCGGGCGGTCCGAGGGGGACCACCACAGCTCATCTCTTCTCGATAATCCATACATCCCTTATCAGTGTATGGACAACTATCTCTCGAGCACATGTTTAGGTTCGGTCTCAATGGGAAAAAAATGAAGCACCTAACAACGTATCTTCACATACCAAGAACTACAAGATCGCCCATTTAATTTCATTCTAGGGTGACGGAGGGATCGTACCATTCGAACCTTTTTTTTTCATGCTTTTCCCGGAGGTCTGGAGAAAACAACAATCAATAGGATTTTCCTAATCCTCCATTCCCGAAAGGAAGAACGTGAAATTCCTTTTCCTTTTCCTTTCCGCAGGGACCAGGAGATTGGATCTAGCCGTAAGAAGAATGCTTGGCTGATAAATAACTCACTTCTTGATCTTCGACCCCCTCAGTCACTACGAACGCCCCCGAGCGATGCAATGAGATGTGTCTATTTATCTATCTCTTGACTCGAAACGGGAGCATGTTTGAAAAAGGATCTTAGAGTGTCTAGGGTTGGGCCGGGAGGGCTTCTTAACGCCTTCTTTTTTCTTTTCATCGGAGTTATTTCACAAATACGTGCCATGATAAGGAAGATGAGGGGAACAAGCACACTTGGAGAGTAGTCCTTGCTGATTCACACGGGATTCTACGTGCCCCATGCTACTCGGGTCAGAGCGTAAGCTAGTGATACTTTCGGCTACTGGACTCTCGCCATCTAGGGTGCAGCACTCCACCGCTTCACCTAGCAGCACGACGCTTGTATCGCTCTCCCACAACCCCGTTTTCATGATTTAGGCTGCTCCTATTTCGCTCACCGCTATTACAGGAATTATTTTTTCTTTCTTTTCCTCTGGCTACTAAGATGTTTCAGTTCGTCAGGTTGTCTCTTGCCTGCCCATGGATTTAGCAGCAGTTCGAAAGGTTGACCTATTCGGGAATCTCCGGATCTACGCTTATTTTCAACTCCCCGAAGCATTTCGTCGCTTACTACGCTCTTCCTCGTCTCTAGTTGCCTAGGTATCCACTGTAAGCCTTTCCTTGTTTGAACCTCGCCCTTAACTTGACTTTAAGGCTATGCCATCCTAAGGTGCTGCTAAATGGAAGGAGCTTATCAACGTCCATGAATGATAAACCATAAATCGAACTGCCGAATCGGAAAAATTGGTTGCTATCATATTCATATAGCTTTGTATCGGCTAAGTTCACGAGTTGGAGATAAGCGGACTCGAACCGCTGACATCCACCACAGGGTAAACCATCGCCTCTTCAGGCCCCCACTGATTCTACCATAAAGGCCAACGATAGACAATAACTCCCCTCCGAACACAGCTTACAACTTTCATCGTATTGTGCTCTCCAAAGAGCAACTCCTCTCAAAAGGTGTTGAGTTGGAATCCCATTCTAACTAAGGATTCTTGTGGTTCCGGAGGATCCAACTACAGGAGAACCAGGAACAAAGAGCTTTCCTCTTTTTCCGCCCCCACTCTTTGGTCTTAAAAATGCTGGTTTTAAGAATGAGTAATTTCCCTTCTCCGACCCTTATTGCCCAACCTGAGAGTGGACAGCTAATGCATTCCACTTATTGAGGAGGGTTCTATGGTCGGTCCGCGACCCCTGGATACCGAAGGCGTCCTTGGGGTGATCTCGTAGTTTCTACGGGGTGGAGACGATGGGGTCGGTCCATCGATTTTCTTTCCTTTTGTCGCATTTCGCTCAAAGGGTTGGAGGGAGATAGTGCATCAAGCTGTTCGCAAGGGCCAACTTGATCCTCTTCCGTAGGGATCCCAGATGAGGGAACCCTAAGAGAGCCGCCGACTCCAACTACCGCCCATGTACGATCTATACTAGATCTGATTAACCGCCCATCCTACCTCTTCTACGTTCTTGACAGCCCATCTTTGTTTTAATAGAGTCTTTCAGTGGCATGTTTCGGTCCTCTTCCCCATTACTTAGAAAAAGTTAGCCACCGGTTCAGGTATAAGATACTATCATTATCGCCTAGACAATTAGACATCCAACCCGTAATCGTAACGACCCAATTGCAAGAGCGGAGCTCTACCAATTGAGCTATATCACCCCGAGCCAAATGGAGCATACATGAAGGAGTCCGACGCTTCTTCTATTATTTTTCTTTTCCTTGGCGCAGCTGGGTCATCCTGGATTTGAACCAGAGACCTCGCCCGTGAAGTAAATCATCGCACTTACGGTCCAACCAATTGAGAGAGAATCAACAGATTCATTTTCGGGATTGATTAATCCTTCCCGAACGCAGCATACAACTCTCCGTTGTACTACGCTCTCCAAGTGTGCTTGTTCCCCCCATCTTCCTTATCATGGCACGTATTTGTGAAATAACTCCGATGAAAAGAAAAAAGAAGGCATTAAGAGGCCCTCCTGGCCCAACCCTAGACACTCTAAGATCCTTTTTTAAACTTGCTCCCATTTCGAGTCAAGAGATAGATAAATAGACACATCTCATTGCATCGTTCGGGGGCGTTCGTAGTGACTGAGGGGGTCGAAGACCAAGAAGTGAGTTATTTATCAGCCAAGCATTCTTTTTACGGCTAGATCCAATCTCCTGGTCCTTTCGGGAAGAGAGGATTAGGAAAATCCTATTGATTGCTGCTTTCTCCAGACCTCCGGGAAAAGCATGAAAAAAAAAAGGCTCGAATGGTACGATCCCTCCGTTACCCTAGAATGAAATGAAAGAGGCGATCTCATAGTTCTTGGTCTGTGAAGATACGTTGTTAGGAAAATTCCCCAATAGCGACAGATTTCATAAACCCTGATGATGAATCAAATAAGTCAATTTCAGAATTGGTGAAGGGGATAACTCATGGAATGGGAGTGGATTATTGCTTTGAGTGCACTGCATTCCATTTTTACAAATGTGGTAGGTTAAAAATCTTTAACGACTTGATATATGTAACGCAAAAAATATAATAACAATTACTAACACTCCTTTTAAGTGGCGAACGGGGAAAAGGAAAAGTGATTTTAATTGGTGTAAGAGTTGATCCGTCCCACTGAACATAATCGCTCTTGCATGTGGTGGCCGGACTTTAAGGGCTACCGTTTTAAAAATTCAGTATTTAAAAAACCTGACCTTCCGTTACTGCTTTACAAACGCAAGATAAAGGAATTTAAACTTCATCAACTTTTGACCCATCATTTTTTTTTTTTACCCATCATGTTAAATTGGAAGAGATTGACAAGGCAATTCAACTGTTGAAGCAAACGGATTCTGTTAAGGTCTTTATCAGGATTTTAATGGTGTTACCCTTTAAAAATTGAGTTCGAAATCTTATAAGCGTCATTTGCTTTTGTTTCTTACACATATCTCTGTCTTCTTTTATTGTCAGCTTTTACTAATCGAATTGGATTCAATGCTTATCTCATTATTATCTTTTAATAATTTTATGTCACATGCATTTCTTGTACGTATAATAACTATTATATAAGCACTTCTTGTATATATAACAACTATCAATCACGGCTTCATGAAAAAATTCAGTACAAATATAAGACTAGCACTATTTGGTTTAATGAGATGAAAGAAGTATATTTATATTGTTGGACCAAGGCCAGCAAAGAACCAATCTTAATCTCCCAAGATCCACTCGACTTAGCCTTAATCAAAGAACTAATTATGATCAACCAATGCTACGTGAAACCACTTATTGAAATCAACAGATATCAAACAAAAGAAAATAGAGAAACAATCACACACTAACACAAAAGGGTTAAGTGGTTTAGCCACCAAGTGACTTACATCCATTGTGAAAGAGAGAAAGAGCTTTCACTGATTTAGAGTTTACAAGATACAAGATGCTGGAGAAACTATTACGCACTTCAGCACTACAACAATGAAAAGTAGAAGACTTATATACACGCCTGAATTGCTCTAGAAACAACCCCCAGAAACCAACTCACCAGGCCTAGGTTTGTTGGTAACAAACCCAGAAATTTCCTGCTTATCTTAACAGCATTAACAGCCGTTCAAACTAGCTTCAATACACGTGTAGAATCTTCACTCAAAAAATAACCTTCTTCAGTTGTTTAGAATACGTAAAGCATGTGCAATATCATGTGCTTAACTTATTCATTTGGCTAATCCACCAAGCTTGTCATACGGCTCACTTGTGTCACATAACCGACATATCATCCAGTCCTGAAACTCAAGACTGACATGTCATACTCAACTATAAATATAGATTTACAGTTCACTTTTCAACATTCTCCACCTTGAACCAAATCTGTTACTCCTTTTTTTCTCCATCACCATATCCTCTGCAGTTTAGATCCTGCAGACTCTAGCTGAGTTCACATAGAACTCAAACTTGGCACCAGGTAAAGCTTTGGTTAACATGCTTGCCACATTGTCATCAGTGTGTATTTTCACCAGTTTTACCACTCCTTTTGACACTTCCAGCCTGACAAAATGAAGCTTGATGTCAATGTGTTTAGTCTTCTCATGGTGTATCTGATTTTTGGTTAAACATATAGCACTCTGACTATCACAATGAACTGTTATTTGCCTCTGTTCATACCCTAGATCAGTCACTATTCCTTTAAGCCAAATAGGTTCTTTTATTGCATCAGCTACAACAGTGTACTAGGCTTCAGTTGTTGACAAAACAACAACATTTTGCAAAGAAGCTTTCCAACTTATAGTGCAACCACTCAGTTTGAACAGATATCCAGTCAATGACCTCCTTTTATCAAGGTTTCCAGCATAGTCAGAATCCACAAAGCCTTCTACATTTACTTCCTTCCTTCCATCAGTTCCATATATCAATCCATAGTTTATGGTGCCATTAAGGTACCTCAGAATCCATACCACAGCCTTCCAATGTTCTTTCCCTGGATTTGCCATATATATGCTTACTACACTTACTGCATATGACAAATCAAGTCTGGTCAGAACCATTTCATACATCAGAAATCTTACTGCACTTGAATATAGAATTGAGCTAGCTTCAGATCATTCAACATCAGTTTTTGGACACTGTTGTGATGACAGTCTGAAATGAGCTGGTAGTGGAGTCTGAACTGGCTTGGCTTTTCCTATTTCAAACCTTTCAAGCACTTTTCTAATGTAATTCTGCTATGATAGAATTAAGGTGTCATTCCTTTTATCTCTGATCAGTTCAACACCAAGGATCTTCTTAGCCTCACCAAGATCCTTCATATCAAATGAACCCCTCAGCTGCTGTTTTAGCTTATTTATTTTATCCATATGTTTACATGCTATCAGCATGTCATCAACATATAGTAACAAATAAATTTCATTGTCATCTCCCACATCCTTATGATACACATAACAATAAAAAAGACACCTTTAAAAACTGTTTTCAGGCATAAACCTGTCAAACCTCAAGTACCATTGTCTTGGGGATTGCTTAAGCCCATATAAGGATTTTCTGAGATGACACACATGATCAGGTCTTCTAGGATCTACATACCCTTCTGGTTGTTTCATCACTATCATTTCATTCAACTCACCATGAAGAAAAGCAGTCGTAACATCCATCTGCTCAAGATGCATGTTATTTACTACTACAAGTGCTAATAAGATCCTTAAGGAAGTATGCCTTACTACAAGAGAGAAGATTTTTGTATAATCTACACCTTCCTTTTGTATGAAGCCTTTGGCTACAAGCCTGACTTTGTATCTTTTTGGCTCAACTTCTGGTATACATTCTTTAACCTTGTAAACCCACTTACAGCCAATTACCTTCCTGTTTGGTGGTTTTTCAATTAAAGTCCAAGTGTGATTCTTGAACAGTGGCTGCATCTCCTTATCCATAGCAACCTTCCATTTTTATGATTCATTTCCTCTTATAGCTTCTGAGTATGTTTTTGGTTCATCTGAGTCAAGTTCATGTGCTGCTGTCAATGCAAATGCAATCAGGTCTGCATGTGCATATATCTTAGGTGGTCTTATAACCCTTCTTTCCATGTCTCTCACAAGTTGATTACTCATGTCACCTTGATCATCTTTAGATTCAGCCTCTGATTCTGACATATTCCTCCCAGCTTCATATTCTAATTTAACAATGCTCTTCTGTTTTGCAACTGGAGTTGATGACTCCACCTCAAACTGAGACTTGTGGTTCTCACTCATGTGGTGGTTGGATTTAGTCTTTGAAGCTTCTGAATATTTGCACACTTCAGCCTCATTGAAGACCACATCCCTGCTGATTATGGCTTTTGGTGGCTTAAAATAAGTTCGCCAGAGCTTATATCCCTTCACCCATTCTGGATAGCCAATAAACACACCCTTAAGAGCTCTAGGTTCCAGCTTCCCTTGCTTTGTGTGAGCATATGCAGGGCATCCAAATACCCTCATGTTTGAATAGTCAGCTGGCTTACCTGTCCAAAGCTCAATTGGAGTTCTGAAGTTGATTCCATAAGATGAACTCCTGTTAACAATGTAACAGGCAGTGGATAGGGTCTCTGCCCATAGTGACATAGGTAGTCTTGATTGAATAAGCATGCACCTTACCTTATCAATCAAAGTTCTATTCATCCTCTCAGCTAATCCATTTTGCTGAGGTGTATGTCTCACTGTTTTGTGCCTTACAACCTCATTATCAGCACAGAAATCATCAAACCTCTTATTGCAAAATTCTAACCCATTGTCAGTTCTCAACCTTCTAACTTTTTTGTTGGTTTGTGTTTCAACCAAAGTCTTCCAGATTTTGAATTTCTCAAAAGTATCATCTTTGTTTCTTAACACATAAACCCACACCATCCTCGAAAAGTCATCTATTAGAGACATGAAATATCTAGCTCCATCTAAAGATGTTGTCTGTGCAAGCCCCCACAGATCAGCATGGATATAGTCTAGGGTTCCCTTTGAGTTATAGACTCCAGTACTGAATTTTAATCTTGAAGACTTGCCTAATACACATTCTTTACAAAACCTCAAAGTCTATATTTTGTCCTTCCCTAAGACTCCCTGCTTTGATAGTTCTCTCAACCATTTTTTACTCATATGACCTAACCTTAAATGCCACAACATTGTTTTATCTAGGCTCTGGTTTGAGACTCCAACAACCCTTATGACTGCTGTACCTTGAAGCACATACAGGCCATTGCTTAAACTTCCCTTCATTAATACCATTGACCCTCTCACCTTTAAGGTACCTGATTCCAACTTAACAAGACAACCCATTTTATCAAGCATGCCTAAGGAGATTAGGTTCCTTTTCAGGTCAGGTACATGTCTTACATTTACCAACTCCCTTGTCATACCATCTAACATTTTTAGTCTTATTATGTCTTTCCCAACTACCCTACAGATTGCATCATTTCCCATTACTACTACTCCCCCATCATAGACTTCATAGTTAAGAAACAAATTTTTATTTGGGCATATATGAAAGGAGCAACCAGAGTCTAGAACCCAATTACCTATGGTTTGGTCATCAGTCATAATGAGAACTCTAGCTGAGTCATATCCATCATATTCTTGACTTTCTGAAGCACCAGCAGCATCTCCAATTTTCTCCTTTATATCTTTTGGCTTATTCTTCATTTCTAGGCAATCCTTATTGAAATGGCCTTCCTTGTGGCAGTGGAAGCATTTCATGTTCTTGGACCTGGATTTGGATATTTTCTTCTTGCCCTTGTTGCTCTCTTTCTTTTCGGATCTCCCTCTTGCCATTAAACATTCAGCCTCTCTTGATTCCCTTTTTGTAGCAACCTTGGAGCTCAAAGTTTCCTTCACATCTACCATTGTAAGGGTCTGCCTCCTATACATTACTGTGTCAACCAGATGTTCATAGGAGCTTGGTAATAAGCACAGCAAGATCATAACTTTATCTTCATCATTAATTTTTACATTTATGTCTTCAAGATCAAGAATGATGTTATTGAAGGCATCAATGTGGTCTGTAATTGATGACCCTTCTTCCATTTGTAACGTGTAAAGCTTTTTCTTGGTGGCTAATCTCTTAGCCATTGATTTCTTAGTATACAAATCTTCAAGCTTCTTCCATAACCCTGCAGCTGTTATCTTACCACTAACTTCTCTAAGTACCCCATCACCCAGGCTCAAGATTATAGCACTATGAGCTCTGTCCAACACATCAGATAGATCCTCATCAGAAACCTTTCTTGGCTACTTTGAAGATGATTCCTCAACAAGAGTTTCATTCAAACCTTGATACACCAGCAGGGCTCTCATCTTGAGCCTCCACACGTGAAACTCATTTTCACCTGTGAACTTTTCCACCTCAAGCCTAGCTGATCCTATTTCTAAGATTAAAGAAAGCAGTGTCTGCTCTGATACCAATTTGTTGGACCAAGACCAGCAAAGAACCGATCTTAATCCCCCAAGATCCACTCGACTTAGCCTTAATCAAAGAACTAATTACGATAAACCAATGCTACGTGAAACCACTTATTGAAATCAACAGATATCAAACAAAAGAAAATAGAGAAACAATCACACACTAACACAAAAGGGTTAAGTGGTTTAGCCACCAAGTGACCTACATCCATTGTGAAAGAGAGAAAGAGCTTTCACTGATTTAGAGTTTACAAGATACAAGATGCCTGAGAAACTATTACGCACTTCAGCACTACAACAATGAAAAGAAGAAGACTTATATACACGCCTGAATTGCTCTAGAAACAACCCCCAGAAACCAACTCACCAAGCCTGGGTTTGTTGGTAACAAACCCAGAAATTTCCCGCTTATCTTAACAACATTAACAGCCGTTCAAACTAGCTTCAATACATGTATAGAATCTTCACTCAAAACGCAACCTTCTTCAGTCGTTTAGAATAAGTAAAGCATGTGCAATATCACGTGCTTAACTTATTCATTTGGCTTATCCACCAGGCTTGTCATACGACTCACTTGTGTCACATAACCGACATATCATTCAGTCCTGAAACTCAAGACTGACATGTCATACTCAACTACAAATATAGATTTGTAGTTCACTTCTCAACATATATATTTTTAGTTTATATTTTATAAAATAAATAATGGGAGTGTGTGTATAAAAAAAAATTATTATTATTATTATTATTTAATTTTATTGTCAGACTTAAGCGTATCTACTGCGGGTGGAGGGCACTTCCCCTTCTTCAAAATCTGATTCGTATTCTTCATAAAAAAATCTCTAATCAATGAAGAATAAGATCCTTTTTATGGAATTTTATAATTGATTTAGTAATTCCTAACAAACATGGTTGGATAGCCAAAACATTAAATAAAAACATGATCAAGTAAGAGGATTGTTGAGTGTTAGAAAATGCATATTTATAAAGGAGAAAACCGTCATTTTACATTTCAAGTCTTATTAACAACCCTTACTTTTATGTATTTAACCTTCTTGTGATGTAATTACGCGTGTGTTATTTTAATTAAGTATTTTATGTATTTTAGGGGCATTATAGTCATTTCACAATAAAGGAGAGATCAGATGGCAAAACGGACATCACTTTTGAACTCAGGACGATCGAAAACCTTAGGAGGGGCATAAAAGGAAAAATGGCACTATTCACATGTACGGTACTATTCACGTATACGGTACTGTATACGTTACTGTTCACGGCACTGTTCACATAGACGGACGATGATGTGGCATTGACCGATGATGTGGCATTGACTGATGAGGTGTCACGATCCTGTTGGACTAAAACTCTTATGTACTGTTGATGGTGACGTGGCAGCATATCAGTGGACGAAAAATCTCGCGTACGGTGCATGCATCACACAGGATTATTTTCAACCAAACCGCGTTACTGTTCATCCGGGTCAAACCGTGTTACTGTTCATCCGCGTGGTCAAACCGTGGACTGTTGACTGATGACGTGGCGCAATCCTGAGCGTCCAAACTGTTTTTAATCCGATGGCCATGATTTACTCCATGTATCTATAAAAAGGGGGCCTCCCCCCCCTAATTTGATATCTCTGAATCCATTTTTGGGATCCATTTTCTGTAATTCCCTCTCCATCTTGTATTTTCTTTGTATTTTAATAAATTCCCATTTTGCCCCTAGTTCAATTATGAGTAGCTAATTTCCTTTCAAGCTTGGGTTGAAGGTGAAGTCTCAACATGTGTCATGGGCTTTATTTGGTAAATTTATTTTCTTTTCCCCTCTAGTTTTTGTGGATGATTTGACTTATCGTCGACAAATAATACTGATCTTGTCTAGATACCGCCTTGGTTACACCGGCTTTCTAGTATAAGGTTATTATTATTTGGCACGATAAGCCCTTAGCACCATATTGATTAGAGCGTGGTTCATGAGGTGTGGATTCCCCCCTCATGATTTAATTGGCATTAATATGGATTATTTAGCCCATGATGCATGTTGATACGGATCCAGATACCCAAGTACGTCATTTCAATACATTTCTCTTCAATTTATTCTCGCCATTGCAATTCCAATTTTAGCATATTTTAAATCACTTCCACCACAATTCCAACCACCCATTTACAAAATTAATTCTATATATAATTAAAAATCCACCTCCTCGTGGGATCGACACTCGTCACCATTAGTCTATACTATAATAGATTCGTGCGCTTGCGAGTACATTAAAATTTGCACAACAAGTTTTTGGCGCCGTTGCCGGGGAGGTAAGTAATTTTAATTCATAGAATTAATTTTTGTGAATAATTTCTTTTATTTGTTTTCTTGTATTTTTTTTATTAAAAAAAAAAGAAAAAAAAAGTAAATCTACATTTAAAGGTTAGTATTTCTTTTCTTTTTCTCTTCTTTAAAATTCTGTAATTTAATTTTCAATTTATTTTTTCTTTGTAATTTATGTTTATCTTATTAATTTAATTTTTAGTTAATTTATTTCACGTATTTATTTTTGTGTATTTTTATAGTAAGGTTGTAATAACGCAATAAGGTTAGTATTGTAATTTCTCCCTCTTATTTATTTTTATTTGTTTTGTTCCCATATTTATTTTTATTTTTATTTTATTTTGCATGCATGGTCGTAGGTCATTATTACCTAATCTTGAACCTATAGACCTTGAATTAGAAAAAACACTTCGCACACACAAACACGTTAAAAATAAAATGGATTTGCAACCACAGGAGAGGCCATTTAAGGACTATTTTAGTCCCTTAGCTAATTTGAGCACATCATGTATTAGATACCCAAATGTAGCTGCTAGGAGCTTTGAACTAAAACCTAGTGTGCTAAATTGTCTCCCCACATTCTATGGCTTAGAAAATGAGGACCCATATAATCATCTGAATGATTTTCATACCATTTGTCAAACTTTTAAATATGAAAATTTTTCAGACGATGATGTTAAACTCAGATTATTCCCATTTTCTTTAAAGGATAGAGCTCGTTCATGGCTTAATACATTGCCTGCTAATAGCATTGCATCATGGGAACAAATGGTTACAAAATTTCTAAATAAATATTTCCCAGTGCATAAAACCAATTCTATTCGCAGGGAAATTTCAGAGTTTACACAAAGAGAGGACGAGCAGTTTTTCGAAACTTGGGAGCGATTTAATGGACTACTCTTGAAGTGTCCACATCATGGGTACGAGAAATGGCACCAGTGCCAATACTTTTTGGAGGGATTATTGCCAAATGTGCAAGAATGGCTAATGGCAACAAGTGGAGGAGAGCTAATGTCAAAAAGTGGAGGAGAGCTAATGTCAAAAAGTGCATCAGAGATTTGGGAATTCTTCCAGCGACAAGCGGATAATTCCCAACAACGGAGTCGATCACTCAGGAATACTAGAAGAATTAAAGGAGTGAATGAGGTTCAAATTGGCGAGTCAACTTCGGGAATCAAAGAAGTCAAGGAGATGGTTGAAGGTCTTGCTCGACAAATAGCATCGTTATCGACTGCTAAATCAACAGAACCACATGACCATGACTCATACTCCGATCAAGCCAATGCTATAGGTGTAATGAGAAAACCATCGAATTACAACCCATACTCCAACACATATAACCCTGGATGGAGAGACCACCCCAATTTTTCATGGTCTCAAGGATTCCAACAGAATGGACCAGCAGCTCCAGCTCCACCAATGCAACAAATTCCTCAAGTTCCTCAAGCCTCTCAGCCCCCATTTAGACCATTCAATCAGAACCAAAACTACTCTCAACCCAGACCATGGGAGGATTCATTCCAGAATTTCAAGAATGCTACTCACTCTACGATTGAGCAACAGAACCGCACCATTGATGGACTACGAAATGAGTTGAGAGCAGGCTTCAACTCACAAGCCCAATCAGTTTCAAGTCTCGAGAAGATGGTGGGACAACTTGCTTCTTCAGTTCAGACCTTGGCAATTACTGTTGAGAAAGGTAAATTTCCAAGTCAACCAGTGCCTAATCCTAAAGGAGTACATGAAGCAAGTACCAGTTCACCACAACAGCATGGAGAGGTCAAAGCAGTCATGACCTTGCGAAAAGGAAAGGAAGTCGACAACAAAGTGGAGATGCCGGTGACAAAAGAAAATCAAATTGTACCTGTGAATGTTGAGAACTCACCACCGGAGGAAAAAGAAGAAACCAACCCACGAGAATATGTTCCTAAAGCTCCATTTCCTCAGAGGTTAGCGAAAGGAAAGAAGGGAAAATCCACAGGTGAGATTCTCGAAATCTTCAAACAGGTAAGTGTTAACATCCCTTTACTTGATGCTATTAAACAAGTTCCATCTTATGCCAAGTTTCTTAAAGACCTTTGTACTAAAAAGAGAAACATACATGTTCAAAAGAAGGCATTTTTAACAGAAAACGTTAGTTCTATACTCCAACATAAAATTCCTTTAAAATGCAAAGACCCAGGCTCCCCCACTATCTCATGTAGTATAGGGAACCACACAATTGAGAATGCTTTGTTGGATTTAGGAGCTAGTGTAAATTTGTTGCCTTACTCTGTATTCGTGAAACTTGGACTGGGAGAATTACACCCAACTCCAGTGGTGTTACAACTTGCAGATCGGTCCACAAAAATACCTCGTGGTATTGTGGAGGACGTGCTTATCCAGGTAGACAAGTTTTATTTTCCTGTTGATTTCATTGTAATTGACACTCAACCAATACATGACTCAAGGAAGCACATCCCCATTATTCTAGGCCGACCTTTCTTGGCAACTGCAGATGCTCATATTCAATGCAGGACTGGAAATATGCAGTTGTCCTTCGGCAACATGACTATGGAGCTAAACATTTTCAACATTTCCAAACAACCTCATACTGCAGATGATGAAGTTGTTGATGTGGATTTAATTGAAGCATTAGTTGATGACACTTTTCTTTCAAACTTTAGTGATGATCCTTTACAGACATGCTTAACTCACTTTGGTTTGGATTTTGATATTGACAGATCGGTTGATGAGGTCAACGCCCTACTTGACTCAGCATCATCCATGGACACTAATAAATGGAAGTCAAGAGTTGAACAACTAGCACCATCAGAGAAGAAACTCATCCCATCATCAGAATCACCACCGAAACTCGAGCTCAAACCATTGCCCAACACATTGGAATATGCATTTTTGGGAGAAGAAAGTACTCTACCGGTAATCATCTCATCATCCCTAAATGACGAACAAAAAGGTAAGTTGTTGGATGTTTTAAAAGAGCACAAAGGGGCATTAGGATGGACCATAGCAGACATAAAAGGTATAAACCCAGTAGACTGCATGCATTACATTCACCTTGATGAAAATGCTAAATCTACTAGGGAAATGCAACGTCGGTTAAATCCTAATATGAAAGAAGTTGTTAGAACAGAAGTCCTTAAGCTATTAGACGCAGGTATCATTTACCCAATTTCTGATAGTTCATGGGTCAGTCCTGTACAAGTTGTCCCCAAAAAGTCAGGAGTCACAGTAGTTACCAATGCTGATAATGAATTGATACCAACTAGAGTAACTACAGGATGGCGTGTATGCATTGATTATAGAAAGTTGAATTCTGTCACACGTAAAGACCATTTTCCTTTACCATTTATCGATCAAATGCTTGATAGATTAGCAGGCCACGAATTTTATTGCTTTCTAGATGGCTACTCAGGATATAATCAGATTCCCATAGCACCAAAAGATCAGGAGAAAACTACTTTCACTTGCCCTTTTGGCACTTTTGCATATAGGAGAATGCCATTTGGATTATGTAATGCACCTGCTACATTCCAACGATGCATGTTGAGCATTTTTTCTGATATGGTTGAACGATTCCTTGAAGTCTTTATGGATGACTTTTCTGTCTTTGGTGACTCGTTTGATCAATGTTTACATCATCTAACGCTAGTTCTGCAGAGATGTACCGAGAAGAGCTTAGTCTTAAATTGGGAGAAGTGCCATTTTATGGTAAAACAAGGTATTATTCTCGGTCACATCATTTCGAGCAAAGGTATTGAGGTTGACAAAGCCAAGGTGGATCTCATTTCTAATCTTCCTCCACCTAAAACAGTCAGAGAAGTAAGATCTTTCCTTGGGCATGCTGGTTTCTATAGACGTTTCATTAAAGATTTTAGCAAAGTTTCTAGACCCTTATGCAATCTACTTGCTAAGGATGTATCTTTTATCTTTAATGATTCATGTCTAATGGCGTTTGAAAAATTAAAGCAGTTGTTGACATCATCACCCATCATTCAGGCCCCAAACTGGAGCTTACCATTTGAGCTCATGTGTGATGCATCTGATTATGCAGTAGGAGCAGTATTAGGACAAAGAGTTGATCGAATTCCCCACGTTATTTACTATGCTAGTATGACATTAAATGATGCACAGTTGAACTATTCAACTACTGAAAAAGAAATGCTAGCAGTAGTGTTTGCATTAGAGAAATTTCGATCTTATCTCATTGGTTGTAAAATAATTATATTCACAGATCATGCTGCTCTTAAATATCTTCTCACAAAGAAAGATGCAAAAGCTAGACTAATTCGTTGGGTGTTACTTTTGCAGGAATTCGACTTGGAATTCAAGGATAAGAAAGGCACAGAGAATGTTGTGGCAGACCATCTCTCTCGTCTCCATTTTGACACAATTACAGAACCATTACCATTAAATGAGTCATTCCCAGATGAAAAATTAATGAATGTGGAAGTATTACCTTGGTATGCTGATATAGTTAATTATCTTGTTACAGGTAAACTTCCAAAGCATTGGACCAAGCAAGACAAGGCTAAATTCTTTGCGGAAATAAAGAATTTCTTTTGGGATGACCCGTATTTGTTCAAGTATTGTGCAGATCAAATTGTTAGGCGATGTGTCCCAGAAAGTGAAATTCAGAATATCCTTTCATTCTGCCATGAACAAGCTTGTGGAGGCCATTTCAGTGCTAAGAAAACAGCGACTAAAGTTTTACAATGTGGTTTCTATTGGCCAACTATATTTCGAGACGCTTACACTTTCTGTTCTTCATGTGATAGGTGTCAACGAATGGGGAGCATTACACGAAGGAACATGATGCCACTAAATCCAATTTTAGTGGTTGAGATTTTTGACGTATGGGGTATCGACTTCATGGGACCCTTTCCCCCTTCTTTTGGCCATCAATACATATTGGTTGGTGTTGACTACGTCTCGAAATGGGTAGAAGCAATTCCATGCAGAACCAATGATCACAAAGTGGTGATAGGATTTTTGAAAAGCAACATTGTTTCACGCTTTGGATTCCCTCGAGCAATAATCAGTGATGGTGGTGCCCACTTTTGTAACAAAGCATTCAAGGCTCTTTTGACAAAGTATTCAATCACACACAAAGTGGCGACCCCGTATCATCCGCAAACCAGTGGCCAAGTTGAGATCTCCAATCGAGAAATCAAGCACATATTAGAAAAAACAGTGAGGCCAGACAGAAAAGATTGGTCATTACGACTTGATGATGCATTATGGGCATATAGAACGGCTTTCAAGACCCCGATTGGGATGTCACCCTACAGGCTAGTGTATGGAAAAGCTTGCCACCTACCTGTGGAACTCGAGCATCGTGCATATTGGGCCATCAAGAAATTCAACTTTGACATGCAGCAAGCCAGCTCAGAAAGAAGATTACAGCTGGCAGAACTTGAAGAAATTCGCAATGATGCATACGAAAATGCCAAGATTTACAAGCAACGAATGAAAGTCTTCCATGATAAGCAAATTATGAGAAAATCGTTCACTCCAGGTCAGAAAGTGCTTTTATTCAATTCTCGCTTGCACCTATTCCCAGGTAAGTTACGCTCTCGATGGTCTGGTCCATTTATTGTACATACTGTTTTTCCACATGGGGCAATTGAAATTAAGGACCCAAAGAACGGTGTCACGTTTAAAGTTAATGGTCAAAGATTAAAGCCATATCTTGAGTACCAACCACATGGAGAAGACACCGAAATAAATTTGAGTGACCCACCAAATTTGAATTGATTTTTTTTTTCTTTTCGTTGATTTGATTTTTCTTTATTTCTTTTTATTATTATTCTTTTGCTAATTGAAATTGTTTTTGCATAAGTGTGTTTATTTTACCATTAAGTTTTCTCTTATCATTTTTAATCATGAGTCTCATACTTAGACCGTTCCTCCTGAACATTCTTAAACCACTTCAACGTGTCAAAACTCATCTCAAAAGGCAGATTCTATTTTGTAAAACACAACGCATTTGGGCTCTACAACCACCAGAGTTAGTAGCCTATGTTGAGGGTTTAGAACGCCAACTCAGAGACATTGAGAGAAGTGTTTACGACATCCAGTTGGAGCTTGAGGTAAATTCAATAAGAGGACGATTTTAATTTTCTTTGTGTGTTTTAATTTGTTTTTCTGTTTGTGTGCTTTAGTTTGTTACCCCGGTGAAGTGGCGGATAACGGTACTCCGTGACAATCAAGTCGGTTAACTTCAGTTTCCCATAATAACTGATATTCTGAGGCGAAGGTATGGACAGAAACGAGATTCTAGCGAAGCTTCACAAGCGATTCCCTTCACTTCCTCAGAATGCCCTCCTTACGATCTATAAAGCTCGGACCGAACGCATGCGATTGCTCATGAGGAATAACATACCTGCAGACATCCGTTGGTTAATCGAGGCTAAAGTACGATTGGCAGGTGAGTTACCTCCTAAATTTATTGCATACATGCCTGGTTGTGGTAAAGGAAATTATGCAAGAAAACGACGAGCTCGAAGAATTTCTGTTGCTTGTCATAAGTGTGCCAGAATGAGTTGCGATAGAAACCCATGTTCTTTAGGAATGGTGTCTGATAACAGGGAAGATAAGATTCAATTCATTAGGGATGGCTTGAATAAGGAGTCATTGGATGATATCATTTTGTCTCTTGAAACGCATCCCAGTGGATATGTGCAAAAAGCGATTCTCCAGTTATGGCCATTATTCCAGAAAGAGCATACACGATATAGTCTTGGGAATCTGACTATAAACGACCCTGTTTGCCAGTTTATAAGAAAACTGGATAGGAAGCCTATCCTCGACCCATAGAGGGCGTTCAAGCCGTTTCTGGACGTAAAACCAGAGGAAGATGTGAGCCACAGTCGCAACTACGTGTAAATATCCTTTTACTTTACTGTTATTTTATTTCATTTCACTGTTATTTTATTGTTTGCATTATTGTCTTTAATAATTTTGTTACTGTTTGCTTTTTTCTTTTTACTGTTTCCTTTTTGACTCGCGAGCCACGTGCTTTACGCGTTATTTGACACTGACATGTTACCTTATTCACAGCTGTGATCCACTGTCACCAAGATTCTTAAATGTGATTTATCTTTTGTCAAGCACTCACAAATTATTTTTGAGAAGTATCACAATGGCAGCTACTCCTAATAGACAATTCAAGAACATTTGTGTGCTTTCTGGATTTACCTATGGCAAACATAAAGAGTTCGTGGAGGCAGCCATAGATCTTGGTCGAAGCATAGCAGCGAGAAAATTACACTTGGTGTATGGAGGAGGTAACCGAGGGTTATCAAAAATGGTCTCAGAAGCAGCTTTTATCAGAGGAAGTCAAGTGTTAGGCATCATCCCAAGAGTCCTCAAACCATTGGGCAGTTCGTCTGACTCATCAACTGGAGAAGAGTTAGTCGTCTCAGGTATGCAAGAAAGAATAACTGAAATGCTTAATCATGCTGATGCTTTTATTTTCCTTCCAGGAGATCTTGCAACACTAGAGGCACTTATGACACTAGCATCTTGGGCCCATCTGCACATCCACCAGAAACCCATCGGTTTGTTAAATGTCAATAACTTTTATGATGGCTTTATCGCATTTCTTAACCATGCAATAAAAAACTATTTCATTCCTTCTAATGTGAAAAAACTCTTTATTTGTGCTCACACTGCTAATGAGCTACTTGATATGTTACAAGCTTATAAACCGGAGCCAGACCCCTGGACCTTTGTGTTGGAGCGACCAAATAATGATGGTAACAGTAGCCGCAGTAAGAAGTACAAATTAGATTTAACTCTCCGCCTGTAAATATTTTCTTCTGTGTTGCACCACCCAGGTGATGTCTTCTAAACTCTACTTCTTTCCTTTAAAACATTGAGGACAATGTTTCGTTCTGGTTGGGGGGAGGGAATAGTCGATAATTGTGGAATCTTGGTTAAGTTTTTACTGATTTTTTGTTGTAGAAACTAACTGTTGCTAACGTTTTGTGTTGAAGATGGCTGAATATGGAGTGTAGTTACTCTAGAAACGCATCTTCATTGTTTTTTTTTTTTTAAAAAAAAAAACTCGTTTTCTTCCTCTTTCTCCTTTATAAATATGTAGTTTCTCCTTTATAAATATGTAGTTTCAAATTTTTGAGTCAAAGATGGCTGAATATGGAGTGTAGTGCCTCTAGAAACGCATCTTCTTAGTTAAAAAAAAAAAATTCTTTTTCTAATTAATTTTTCTACATCATTTTCACATTTCTGCATGCATATTTTCCTTTCATGTTTAGAATAGGTTGGGGGGTAGAATGTTGTTTAAAAAAAAAAAATTTGTGTTATTTGTTTTAACATTGGATGACATGATTAATTTCAAATTTTAGTATTTGTATTATCTTTGGTCTCAAGTGATGTTACGCTATGTTTGCTACTTTACATGTTGATGTCGGAGACAAATATGAGTTGCTTGAAGGAATGAACATGTCATAAATAAGTGCCAAGTGAGTTGTTGAGCCTATCATTTTCTTGGAGAGTAACCCTTTTGCCCATTCTCTATACAGCTTAGCAGTTTATTATTTTATACACGATCTCTAGATTTCTTTTAAGTTAACCCTTTAAAAAAAAAATATGGTAAAATTAAAAAAAAAAGAAAAAAAAGAAAAAAGAAAAAAATGTGTGTTGCTACATTGGGAGGCCCATCTAACTAGTAGATATGGATAATTATTTAGAGCCCTAAAAGACGATGGAAAGGCCATCTTTGATCCGTTTGAGCCTTTCTAGCCATCCCTTTTATTAAATATCCATAGTTACCCCTTTTGAGCCTTTAAAAAAAAAAAAAAAAAGAACAAAAACCTTTTCTTTGTCAACTTATCATCTTGACCCACTCCGATTTGGAGTATTACCCAATGTCTTTTAAGTTCCATCACCTATTTATGTTTGAGAAAATGTAAATAATTATGTTGTTCAGTGAAGTTATGCCAAATAAAAGCAAAAAGAAAAAAAAAAAAAACAAAAACAAAAGTTGTTGTTTCAAAAGAATAAAAATAACAATAATAGGTGAAATCCACCTTGCAAGTTCCAAAAAAAAAAAAAATTCTGCATTTTTCTCAAACATACACTTTGTTTTCGTTATTTCCTTTCTTTGTTAGCCATATCCCTAGCCTACGTTACGTCCTAATAAAAGTCCTTCTTGATTTTAGGGAACTATAGTTTGAAGTAGAAGCTAGTTATATGGGCTAAAAAGATGTAGTGATGCATAATATAAAAAAAAAAAAAAGATAAATAAAGTGGGTTGACTAACATTTTTTTTATTTGACTTGAGATTGTATTATTTCTAAGCTGAGGGCATATTTATTTCATCTTGGTGAGAGCATGTGATATCACTTTTTCATTATTTTCTCTCAATTACCATTCATTGGAGTGACTATTTTTTGGGTTTAATTTCTTTGTGAGAGTGTCACTACTTCCAGTGAGATTTTGGGGTTTGACATGTCATTCTTGAAAGTAGCTATAACAAAGTCTACTGGGCCGATTCATGTGGATGGTTGATGTGGGTGTGATATTGTTTTAGACTGGAGATAATGCTTATACTTTTATTTGATTGCTATCATTAATCTGATTGAATAAACACGAGTGTTTCTAAAAAAAAAAAAAAAATCATTTTGAATTTAAATTTTGTTTTCGCTTTATTTGCTAGGGACTAGCAATAAGCTGGTTGGGGGGTGTGTTGAGTGTTAGAAAATGCATATTTATAAAGGAGAAAACCGTCATTTTACATTTCAAGTCTTATTAACAACCCTTACTTTTATGTATTTAACCTTCTTGTGATGTAATTACGCATGTGTTATTTTAATTAAGTATTTTATGTATTTTAGGGGCATTATAGTCATTTCACAATAAAGGAGAGATCAGATGGCAAAACGGACATCACTTTTGAACTCAGGACGATCGAAAACCTTAGGAGGGGCATAAAAGGAAAAATGGCACTATTCACATGTACGGTACTATTCACGTATACGGTACTGTATACGTTACTGTTCACGGCACTGTTCACATAGACGGACGATGATGTGGCATTGACCGATGATGTGGCATTGACTGATGAGGTGTCACGATCCTGTTGGACTAAAACTCTTATGTACTGTTGATGGTGACGTGGCAGCATATCAGTGGACGAAAAATCTCGCGTACGGTGCATGCATCACACAGGATTATTTTCAACCAAACCGCGTTACTGTTCATCCGGGTCAAACCGTGTTACTGTTCATCCGTGTGGTCAAACCGTGGACTGTTGACTGATGACGTGGCGCAATCCTGAGCGTCCAAACTGTTTTTAATCCAATGGCCATGATTTACTCCATGTATCTATAAAAAGGGGGCCTCCCCCCCTAATTTGATATCTCTGAATCCATTTTTGGGATCCATTTTCTGTAATTCCCTCTCCATCTTGTATTTTCTTTGTATTTTAATAAATTCCCATTTTGCCCCTAGTTCAATTATGAGTAGCTAATTTCCTTTCAAGCTTGGGTTGAAGGTGAAGTCTCAACATGTGTCATGGGCTTTATTTGGTAAATTTATTTTCTTTTCCCCTCTAGTTTTTGTGGATGATTTGACTTATCGTCGACAAATAATACTGATCTTGTCTAGATACCGCCTTGGTTACACCGGCTTTCTAGTATAAGGTTATTATTATTTGGCACGATAAGCCCTTAGCACCATATTGATTAGAGCGTGGTTCATGAGGTGTGGATTCCCCCCGCCTTGGTTACACCTCCTCGTGGGATCGACACTCGTCACCATTAGTCTATACTATAATAGATTCGTGCGCTTGCGAGTACATTAAAATTTGCACAACAAGGATACTCTTTCAAAAAAATTAAGGGAATCATAGTTAATGCGTTATGAATAATGATACAACCAAAAATATTTTGTACAAACAATGTTATAGAAGTTGATATGACAAAATTACATATTATTATTATTTGAATTAGAAATATAGTAGGACCGTATGATTTATTTATATCAACCAATCTTATGACAATAGTAATTTAGAATCCACAGTTTAAAGAAGATGGATAACAAAAAATATTTAAAAAGAAGGAGGAAATATAATAAAGTTTCCAATATAATTCTAAAATTACCCACATTTATCTTCATCTTTGTAAAATTCACCTTATAAGGAAAAATAAAATAATCTATACATTTGTGGCATTTTGAAGCTCATCGTCTTCTCATATTAACTTAAAAAATCCACCACATTTTTTTTCCCTTCATCAATATCAATCAAAATTAAATTTTCTAAAAGAAAAAAATCTGCTGAATCAAACAACAAACTTTCTGGGTTCTTGGAATCAAACAAAGTTTGTTATAAACAAAACTGTGTTCTAAGGTCCTGTTTGAAATTGAAGTACTGTAATTTTTAAGTTACAACTATTATAAAAAAGATGTAATTATAAAACAAAAGTTAATAATAAATAGTAGATATAAATTTTAAATAATAATTTTGACAAAATTATTAAAGATATAATAGATTTTTCATCATGTAGGTGAAAAATCAAATTAACATAACTTCGAAGGTACAGCAGTTAGTGTTTACCAAACACTTTAATGTTTTATCGTTTCAGTTATAGTTGCCCAACCTCAATTTCAAACGCATCTTAAGTATTAAAAATTAGTAGAAAATTATTGTTGAGATTGATTGCTTAAATGTTTATTCTGCTTTAGTTTCTCATGATACTAGTCCTAATGGCTTTGGGTTAATTATTACGGATTGTCAAGCCTTAGCTCTATTAGTTGGGGAAGTGAGATTCTCTTTTATGCGTAGATCTGCGAACGTCAATGCCCATAATATAGCTAGAGTGAGGGGTTTTATGTCAGGTCCTGGAGAGTGGAAGGATGTTCCACCTCCGTGGTTATGTCCTATGTTGACTGTCTCTTATGATTAATAAAATTTTATTTCATCAAAAATAAATAAATAGTTTTGATAGAGCAAATAGAATTTATGATAAACTTATATTGCATTAAAAGAAAAGGGTAAATAATTAATTAACACTGTAACATTACATATCGTGTTCAGTTTCTTCGATATTAAATAAGAGTGGGTTCTATAATGAACCCCACTTTTCTGCCTTTTAGCGAACTAATGCCTGAATTGGTCTCCCCAAGTAATGTACAAAAATTCAACTTTGGGTGCAAAAATTAGAGGTGTAAAGAAACAGGTAATGCACACCTAAAACTAGTTTTCCACAAACCCTGAATTGTTTGAGTAGCAATAATTAAAGGTGTAAAGAAACAAGTTTTTGGGTGGTTGTATGTTACAGCTAATGTAACATAGCAATGTCTCTTTGGTTTTAATAGTAAAAAATAAACAAAACATTTAAAATGCAAAAAAAAATAAAAAATGGGTATGAATCCTCCAGATCTAGAACCCGATTGAAAAATACAAAATTGAGGTCGACCTTAATTTTTACGAAATGATATTCTTATTTTAATTTCTTAGGGGGAAGAAGAGCATATGCTAAAGAAAATATGGAAAAAAAAGTTCAATTTAGTATGAAACTTTTTAATATTGTGGTTAAGAACGACTCATCCCTAGGCAACTTAAGTGTTTTCCTAAGGTCCCATTATTTATGTGATATGATGCACTCACAAAAACTTTAAACGTAATAATGGCTTATAATTCCTGCTAAATATTATTAGGATTAATATTCTTTTGATTGACTACTACTTTGATACATGTTATACTACTTATACATTCCTTCTAAACTTCTACAAAGGCCTCAAATGTTTTTATACACTTATAAATGTTTTTGCTTTATATATATATATAAAAGACCCTATCACGTTGTTATTTTATTTTATTTTTTGAACGGTTTTCTTCTTTGTCTAACAGTGAACGGAGAGTTATCCATGCTCAATAGCGTGAAGGTTAATAAGTCAAATAACTACAATTATATGATAGTGTGAAAACATGAGAACATGAGAGCTCTCTAACAGGAAGCTTAATAAGTCAAATAAATACAGCTACATGAGAGCATGAGAGCAAGAAAGTATAAGAGTGTTCAAACTCAGTAGGAAGCTTAATAAGTCAGTTACACATAACTACATGAGAGCATGAAAGCATGCAAGCTTAATAGTTAAGTACAGCCACATGAGATTAAATAAGTCAAATAAAAATGACGGCAGGAGAACACAGCTACATGCGAGCATGATAGCACAACTAAGATAAGTTTAATTAAATAAGCCCAGTTGTTGCATCCAACATCTAGGGTCTAGTGGTTAGAAGCATTATCTACATCCAGTAGAAGAATCTAGAAGCTCCCAAATCACAGTGAATCTAAGAAGGAGATAAATGCCAAAGATAAACATTGACATATGATAAAGCTCGATTTATGAATGAGATAAATATTGACATCAAATAAAATTCCAAATTAAATGATAAAGATTATTAGAATAAGGAGTTATCAAAGACTCTGGATATTTAAATTGTATTATAAATAGAGAACTCTTGATGTATAGAGGGGCACTAGCAAATAGCTATACATTGGGGAAAAAATTCAGTGTATTCTTATTTGATAGTGAAAATTTGCTCTTTCTATACCCATGGACGCAAGTTAAGTGCTGAACCACATATTTTTTAGACTTTTCTCTTTAGTATTATTAGTGTTTCTTTTACAAAATATTAATATTTTCATTGGCATAGCAATACAGAATTAACATCTTCACTTTGCTTCTAATATAAGAGACTAACCAATATATTTTCATGTAAGGCCGCGATAATATATAATTGAGCCGCCTTTAATTGTGATGCTTAGTTATTGGACATGGGTGGCTTTAGGTATAGGCGAACAAGGCTGTCGCCTAAGGCCCCATATTTTGTGAAGGTCTCATTTTTTGAATTTTTTTTAATAATTCTCATTTTTTTTAAATTACGTATTTTAGGAAATCAAAAAGCTTATTAACATCTCTCTAATTATTAATTATCATATAGTTAAGAATTATTTTTTATGAAAAATCTATATTTGATAACATTAATGTTAAATAGATATAACTAATATTATTATTTAATCATTAATTCATTCATTATTAGTCTTTCCAAAAAAAATTAAATTAGTTATCTTTTCAATTTCGTCAAAAAAATTAATTATTTAATGTTAGAATATTTGACTTTTAGTATTTCTTTTAATTTCCATTAAAAAATTTGTAATCTCAAAAATCAGTAAATGAAAAAATTTCTTCCTCACTTCTCTAGAAAGGAAAATATTATATTCATTGGTTCATTTAAAAAAAATCAATTTATAGAAATACAAAGTCCATTTCTATTATCTGATCATTAATTCATCATCCTCAACTTTTTATGTTCTATCATTCGAAATATCCTATTTGAAAATAATATTATTCGTATTTATTTGATTGTTTATTTGGTAATAGTTTTAATGGAATAAAAAAATATCTTCTTAACTTTTTTTAGGTTTTATTTTTAAAATTCAAGAATTACAAATGAAATAAATTTTGAGCCTTTTTTTTTTATTTCTTTGAGTATTGAAATTGCAAAACAAATAGAGGCCTCATAAAAAAATTTCGCCTAAGGCCCCAAACACTCTAAAGCCGGCCTTGTTATTAGATAAAAAATAATATGTAATTAATCATCATTGCACATTATTCTTCGTTGCACGTTATTCTAAAATACAAGTATGGCAAAACGTTCGAAAATATCAGCACAACTCAATATTTTAGGAGTGAGAGAAATTTTAGAATATATCAGAGACATCATGCCAGCCATATAATAAGTAAATGATATTATGACATATGTGCATTTATTTTAGAATACATAAAAGAAATTCTAGAATTTCGCCGGGAGTGGATCCAAATTGAAGAAAACAATTCAAAGTCCACCATGGTATACTAAAAACTTTAACTTACAAGATGAGTTCGTAACACTATATAAAGGCCTGATTCAAAGCTTAACTCTACAGATTAGTTTGAACTCTTGAGGCTGTAAAATCAACAAGTCTCCACCAATCAAAAAAAAAAAAAAAAAAGTCTCCATCAATAAAGATGAGCATTTCACAAGCCATAACATGCAAAGGTATGTAAAAAGGTTTTAATTAATATAGTAAATTCACAGACTAAAATCAATTTTTATGAACTGTTATTTTCTATGGGAAAATTTTTGAATATCTATGCGTTTTGCAGCTGTTGTATGTTGGGGAAAAGGAGAGCCATGGAAAGTGGAAGAGATCCAAGTAGAGCCTCCAAAAGCAACTGGAGTCAGAGTTAAAATGCTTTATGCTAGTATTTGTCACACTGATTTCTTATTCTCTACAGGATTCCCATTGGTCAGTTTCACATTACTTGCATAGTTAATGAACAGTAATACATAACTCTTTCAATACTTATATTTTTTGTTTAAATTACTTGGTTTGACCACCAGTGAATTTTTCTAATTATGATCTTTTTATTTTCAGCCCCTTTTCCCTCGCGTTCTTGGCCATGAAGGTGTTGGGTAAGTACACCAGCTTTTTAATTATATATAGTTTAGCCTAACGGCAACCCCATTCCCCTCTACATTTCTTCATTATGTATGTATACATAATTGCACAAAAATTAAAAGAATAGTTTTGGTTTTTTTTTTTTAAATAAATAATGAAATGCAGGGTGGTGGAGAGTGTTGGTGATGAAGTGAAAGAATTTAAAGAAGGAGATATTGTGATTCCAACTTACATCGGAGAATGTAAAAAATGTGAAAATTGCACATCAGAAATGGCCAATTTATGCCTGAAACATCCATTCACCATCAATGGGTTGATGCCAGACGGCAGTTCAAGAATGTCCATAAGAGGCCAAAAATTGTATCACCTATTTACATGCTCCACAATGGCCGAATATACGGTGGTTGATGCCAATTATGCTGTGAAAGTTGATCCAGGTATAGATCTTTCACTTGCTGGCTTCCTTTCATGTGGATACTCGTCTGGATTTGGCGCAGCTTGGAAGGAATTCAAAGTTGAAAAGGGATCAAGTGTTGCTGTTTTTGGCCTTGGTGCTGTTGGATTAGGGGTGTGTAACTACATGTACAAAATGAGAAACACCATCCTCTAGTTCCTTGAAAATAATTTTAGTAGTTATCGTAATTTCTAATTGCAGGTGGTCGATGGAGCCAGAATCCAAGGGGCAGCTAAAATAATTGGGATAGACAAGAACCCATATAGAAAAGACAAGGGAGAAGCTTTTGGAATGACGGATTTTATAAATCCTGATGATGAACCAAATAAATCAATTTCAGAATTGGTCAAGGAAATGACTCATGGAACGGGTGTGGATTATGGGTTTGAGTGCACTGGGGTTACATCTTTACTTTCGGAAGCCCTTGAAGCCACCAAGTTGGTATGTTTCTTTACTAAAACCCAAGGAATTAGCATTTCCAGCAAGCTTTAAATCTATTTTTAGTAATTTTACAGACAAACTATCGAACAAATTTTTACTAATTTCATTTTCAAATTCTGTATTTTAAAAATAAACTATCAAATTGGCTTTTATGTATCCTGTTTAGGATGATGAATGATGTTAGGAGTGTTGTTATATTTGAAATGGTGAACAGGGCAAAGGAAAAGTGATGGCAATTGGAGCAGCAATGGAAGACAAAGTGCCACTCAACTTTCTGGCGATTGCCTTAGGAAGGAACTTGAAGGGCACCATTTTTGGAGGGATCAAAACAAAATCAGAGTTACCCATTATCCTTGACAAATGCAAAAATAAGCAGCTTCAAGTTGACCAACTTTTGACTCATCAGGTTATGTTGGAAGATTTGGACGAAGCAATTAAGCTGTTAAAGCAACCTGATTGCGTCAAGGTTCTAATCAAGATTTAAGTCATTTTGTATTTTATTGAATAAAGATGGCTGATAAGCCTCATTTTCCTTGTGTCTCTTACATATTTCAGCCTTCTTTTCTCTTTTTTCTTTGTTTTCTCTGGTTACAAGCTTTTAATAATGAATTTGCATATGTCACACATTATTTATTTCAATGTCCAGTTAAAACTTAACTATTTATATAGTCTTATATAATAACTATCAATCATAGCTTCATATAAAAACTATATAAAAACTTACACAAAAACGAGACAAATAGAACTGAAATTTTTCCATCCTTTAAAAAGAATTTGAACAACTGAAAATTGCCATAATAAATCTGAAAATCCTGCCTTAGTGCCATGCATAACAAATCTAACTTTTTACGTCCATTGACGATAAACAATATTACTAACAAGCAATAAGTCAAATCACAAGGCAATTGTTTCACGAAAATTTATATTATTCAAATAATTCCTCTAATGAACATCTGTGTGAAACCATCACAAAAACTACAAAAATAGGTAAACAAGAAAATTAAAAAAAATTACAAATGAAAATAAAAATACAAAAATGAAATACCACAAATCACCCCTACAAAAGTTCCTCTCAGTGAACCTACACAAAGACCACTGCCACAAGGCTATTGAAATCTCTATGCACTTAATGGGATTCCAGTCCATTCCGATTCCGATTACTATAGGTCAAGTAAACAATTTATTTTAATTCACATTTCTCATTCCGATTCCAGCTCATTCCGATTACTGACAAGTAAACACAGCATTAGTGTTAAAGTTGATGCAAGAACCTCCAATGCAAATATATTCTCACTATTCAAATATTAGAATAGTCCTATCGAGAAATTAATCAGAAAAAAGCCTTGATGCGTTCAAGAAAAAAAAAAAAAAAAACTTGAAAATGAGAATGAAAATGAAAAGTGGCCGAGAGGTACCTCCTCTCCTGCTAGAAACGGTGGTTGGATCTGAGTGGTAGAGGATGGAAATGATGAGAACTTTTGTTGATAGATTTTGCTGATGGAAGCGGCTAGGAATTCGGAATTGAAGATCTATTTTCGGATAATGTGAAATCACGACATAGATTCACTATTTCTAAAAGCACTAAAGCTACGTCTAATATTTCAAACGAGGCAAATTCTTGGGAGAAAAATTTGTTCAAGTGTATTGAAATTAATTACAATCTCTATTAATACAAAAGTTTGACTCTGAGTTTTGACACCCAAACTTTGCCGCCATCTTTATTTATTTATTCATCAATTCTTTTTCAGTCTATATCATATGCATTAGAATGTTACATTATGACAAGTTTCTGAATGTTACTGTTTGGGTGGGATTTTCCTAACATTACGGGTAAGATTAATTTAGCCTGAGCTCACATTCATTAGGGCGATTAGAATTAACGTCGACCTGAGCACTGACCATGAAATAAGAAGAGCAGAGCCGATTAGAAATTGAGATGAGTAGACCTCACCAAAACAATTATGAATTGAGATGAGTGGAATTCATCAAGCCGACTTGGAAATCTATTTGTCCAAGTCACCAAGTCAAATGTGCCTAAACTTGTGGTATTTTTAAATAAGTTAAGTACCACAACTTTTTAAACCACCGTTAACTCACAGAAACTACCCGCAATTAGAGATGGCCAACGAACTAAGCGGCATGTGGCATGGCACTTGTCCGTACAGCACAGCACAACGCGAGCATATCTTGATAGGGCACACAACACGACACGGGACGCATGTGGGTTGGGCTGGGCTGGGCAGAGAATTTTAGGCTTATGAGCCTTAAAATCACGGTATGATTAGAGATGTGCTAAAGTACAGTATGTGAAAAGGTCCCTAATAAGCACATTTCACTTTTTTATGAAAGTAAACTTAAAATTTTATAATTTTACAGATAAATTGAACTAAATCTTTTAATATATTTTCTTAGCATTAGTTTTTTTAAATTCATTTTATTCTTAGTTTAAAAAAAATTAACTCTAATTTTTTTATGTTTATAATTTATTAAATGAATATACGATATCATGATTTTAATAAAGTAATCTATAAATATCACGATTTTATAAATATATATATATTAATGTTATTATGAACTATGATCTATGACTCGATATAAGTCCAAGGCAATAGTTAAGTTAACCCGTAAGAAAAAATTATTATTGTTGTTGTTAAGTATTAAAAAGAATTCTAATACGATAGGATCTAGTTTAGTAGTTAGCATAACATTCTGATACTACTATTACTTTATTATTACTGAATATAGACTTTAATTTTGAACTTTTAGTTCTATTGAATTTGACTAACGGTACAAGGACCAAAAAAAAGTACATAGACCTAAAAAAAAAACCCCTAACAACTTGGCATGCCCTTTAAAAAAAAAAAATTGTTGAACTTTTTTCTACGGCACAGCACGGCACGTGTGGGCATTGCACGCTTGAGCATGGCACATATGCTGGGCTAGCCATCTCTACTCCCAACTACTGAGAGAGTGAGTTACGATTGAGGACTACCATGAGCATAAACCTATTTAAGCTAGATGGGACATCAAAGAAAGCATTTAGCAAATTTTACTAAAGACTCACAAGAGATCAATTATTTGACCACTCTACTTTCTACTTGATCTTCAACAACAACATCATAAATCATATTGAACTTTAGCTAATATCCAATTTTCTCAATTCATTTTCCTTTCCGTATATACCAAATATCTTATTTAAGCATTAGAGGATCTATGTTATAATCTCCACTGGCATTTCCCAACCGTGTTTTATGGTTGGTAGGTGTGGAGAGTTGTGTTCGAATCAACAAATGTTGGCTCAGCAAAACAGGACCAGTTCGTGTTGTTTTCCCCAAAAAATAAATTCAGTTACTGAGGTCGTTTTTCAACATCAACAATTACACTATCGCAATTTTTTTATTTAACTCCATAATTAAATTTTTCATTGTGTACTACACATTTTATTATTCTTAGTATTATTATACTCAACTTTTTCCTTAGAAATCATCGTTAATTACGAAACATGTAAAACAAAATCGTGATGTGCAAAAAAATTAGTCGAAAACTATGAGACAATGTAACGTTGGAGCCGAATACATGATAAAAATGGCTATTGTCCATCAAGATCAACGACCGAATTTATTTTGGTCAATGTAGTTGTCCTAACAACTTTAAATAATATGTGTGTATATATATATATATATATATATATATATATATATATAGAGAGAGAGAGAGAGAGAGAGAGAGAGAGAGAGAGAGGGTTCCTTTAGTGCAAGCGCCCTCATTCTTTTAATATGTAAACATGCTTTTAAGCTGTGTGGTTTAAAAGATTTAGCTTCTAAATATTGTTAAACTGCATGTCTTTATAGTTTATTTAAAAATGAGCCTATTAAACATCACAGCTTAATAGTGTGTCCGTATTAAAACAAAAAATAAGGGTGTCCGCACTTGAAAATGATTATATATATATGAAAAAGAGAAGGATATGCTAAAAAAATAAGAGAAAAAGAATCTCACCGTTATTAGTCATAATCTTGATCATTTTATGGCATCTCGTCTCTTGTTAGTTGTTTTATAAAAGATAAAATAATATGTGTTAACCATATTAGGAAATAACTGAAAAACGAAATTATCTACTTAAAAAAGCTTTTATGATAGTAATTAAGCCAAAATTTCAGCTTGCAACTGGCAATGGAATCTAATTTAATAAAATAATTTTTTTTTTGTGGAACAAGCCGATGAATTTGTAACAATAAAAAATTTGCCTCCATTCAAAGCATAAGTCTATAGATAATTTGAACTTTGAAGCTGATGAGCAGTTTACAAGCCGTAACATCCAAAAGTAGGTAAAAGTTGTTAATATAATTAATTCATAGATTGTAAAGCAATTTTTATAATTTCATGAACTGCTGTTCAAATATTTGGTCTTATTTTGTAAAAAAAATTGAAATATAAGTAGGACATGTGTGTCAAAATTTTAAAACCTCTCATCTTTGGTATTTTACAACAAACAATAAGGACTCCAAAGTAATTCAACCAGAAAGTAATTCAACCAGAAACGGACAATATTTCTTTTTTAAATTTTCGGAGGAAAAAGCTTGAGTAGATATGGTTGAAACCAGAACTTTTTAATTTTACTAAAAAAAATTGATTTAATGTTTATTTTGATGGATGGGGATATTTCCACCCACTTTTTTTGTAAATCCACCCCACTTATAGAAAATAATTATAATGAGTTCACAATATTCTTAAAAAATACAAATTAATAAAAGTTTTATACAGTTAATTAATTAAATCATTCTGTTAACTTTTCTTAGGTTCTTTGACCATCTTTAATGATAAAGTTTATTTTATTATTATGATATAAGAAGATAAAATTACCCTCATAAAGTATGAGTTATTATATCTAATAATTTAGGTATTTAATTTTGCGACTTATAATCTAATATTTTTAAATGAAACCTAATTATTATTTCACTACCCTTATGTGTAAATGACATAAATTTAATAGCCTAATGATTTACAAGAGAATTTGCTATAAAGACACTATGTTAGTTTAATTAAAAAATAATAATCATACTAATAAAGTAGTATTAGAAATAATGAGTTTGGTACAAATTAAAAAAAGATTGAAGTTAAAGTAAAGTATTGATAATTTTACAAAGCAATCTTTGTAATCAAATTTATTAAAAAAAATCTAAGTTGCAAAAACGTGAATTAAGATAGATTTAATTACTTAATTCTTAAAACTCTTCTTGATTTGAAAATTTTAAAAATAATGTGCAACTTTTATAGCTATTTTTTGAAAATGGGGTGGATTCACAAAAAATGTGGGGTAGAGATATTATCGCTCTATTTTAATAGTTTCATTTTAAAAGATTAACTGCAAGCATACATTTTATCACGAGCACTAAAACTAATAAAATCGATTTAAATTTCGAATGATAGAAGGATACTAAAAAAAATAGTAACAGAAACCAAAAAAAAAAAAGTTAATGGACAATGTGAAAAGATATTAATAAAACATCAGGTTGTAATATTAAGTATAATTATAGCAAATTAGCAATGCGCAAAACTAATATATGATAGTAAATAAAATCTTGACGGCAACACTTTCATTTTATTTTTGGTTTAATCATAGGGAAAGATAGTATTGATAGAATATAACTAATATATGAAAGAATAAGTTCACGGGGAAAAAAATATTAAGTTTCCAGTCTGAAGTTTGATTAGAATGAAGGTAAGAAAACTTAATTAAGGAAACATCAATGAACATTGAATACGTGATTAAAATAATAATAACAACAATAACACTTAATGCAGTAATTAAAGATTATGGAAAGTTGGGAACGTGAATGATTGACATACATGTTTGACCGCTGATTATAAAATATAAAGGAAATATAAAAAATTTAGTTATTAGAAAAAGACTCATCATATTTATTAATTAATGATGAATGAATGGGAATCTCAATTTTATCGGGGGCGATTGCCCAAGTTGCTTGGTTGCTTGCCTAGTCAGCCGCCGCTGCTATTGTACTTAATTTGGTCAATATGGTTGTTGGTAAACAATCGGGAAGGACTTGTGCAAAACTCATCTATCAAGAGCCAACCACATCCTTTTTTTCTTTTTCTTTTTTGTCTTAACCACGAGGTATTCTGGGAAGGGCCCTAACTATAGGAGACACTTTTAAGTCTGTACCACAACCTAGATTGGAAGTTCTCGCTCGAACCGGGAGACACAGATTCTCCCAACAAAGACGACTTTCCTGCGACTCGAACTGGAGAGCAAACTCAATCAAGCCACTTAAGCGGACTCTATTGTCAGTGGAGCCAACCACTTACTTTATTAAATGACTGAGCTGCAAGTCTCATTATTAAAAATTTATTATTAATTTGAGCTGCGAGTCTCATAATTAAAAAATTTATTATTGAAAAATCATGGGTCCTGCAATGAAATCTATCTCTACCATCTGAGAGCATATTCGTTGACCGTAAGTCAATCTTACACAAGTTTTTTTTTTTTTGTTTTGTTTTGTTTTTTTACTAATCCTCCCCAGTGAGTAATGTATGAAAATTCCAACTTTCTTACATTATTAGATATTGTTGTTTTACAATAAAACATTTAAAATGCAATATTTTGAATGAATCGTGTAGATCTAGATCTAGACCCTATGTGTATATATAGCTTTTAATATGACTTTCAGACTTTGTCATTTTTCACGTCTATTTTTCGAGGTCCCATTTTTTAGACTTTTCTCTGTAGTTGTTACTAGTTCTTTTTTTTTTTTACAAAATATTTGTATTTTGATTGGCATAGCAATAGGGAACTAATTTCTTTACTTTGCTTCAAATTTGAGAGACTAACTTAAATATTTTCGCCTATGGGCCCTGTTATATATGAAATTATTGGATAAAAAATAGGTATAATTAATCTTAATCTTATTACACTACTATAAAATGTATGCACATCAGAAAATTATAAAAACATCAGTGTACAACTCAATTAGCACTGAATCTAAATTACTATGACCCACGTTTATAATCTAAATTATTATTTTAAAAAAAGGCGGAGTTTAAAGAGTATATTTATGAGTTTAAATAGACAACAAAGAGTAGTTTTTTCTTCTTTTTCTTTTTTTCCACATGCGTCATCTTCTTCGTTGGTTATAATTCTAATTTTATGTTTAGATTTCTTCCTATAGATTAGTAGATTTTGTTCTTCCTTTTAATAAAATTATGTTTAATTCATGTTTAAAGAAAGTTATGATTTTTGCAATATTATCATGTATTTTAGTCAATTACTATGCGATATTTTGGTAACAAACATTTTTATGAAAAAGTGGGTGCCAAAGAGTTTTGTGTGTGTGTGTGTGTATAATTACCAAACAGGGCATGTTCATTATTTGGTCATCTATTCTTAGTAGTGGTAAATTAAAATATTTACATACATAAATTATTAATTGTATTTTATGTTGTTTAAAAAAAAAATAGATTTTGCACAACAAAGTAATATTTTTAGTGGGCTATTGTCCTTATACTATCATTAATTTTAACAATCAAATTAAGTTAATCGACCAAAGTTTAAAATTTTGAAACAATTCAAAAATATGTATCAAATTTTAAAACGCTTGACATTTTTTTATTTTCAGAAAACAACAGGGACATCAGTGTTAAAAACCTGAATGGAAAAAATGCATCCACGCCGTTGAAACAACTTGTGTTTCAGATCTAATGGTCAACGGGATATGGAAAATATGGAAGGTACATATACTAGGTGGCAGGTGCACAGACCGCACTGTAAATTAAATCGGCCTGCTCCTACGCTCAACTATACAGATTAGTTTGAACTCTTGAGGCTGTAAAATCAACAAGTCTCCACCTATCAAAAAAAAAAAAAAAAAGTCTCCAGCAATAAAGATGAGCATTTCACAAGCCATAACATGCAAAGGTATGTAAAAAGGTATTAATTAATATAGTAAATTCACAGACTAAAATCAATTTTTATGAACTGTTATTTTCTATGGGAAATTTTTTTGAATATCTATGCGTTTTGCAGCTGTTGTATGTTGGGGAAAAGGAGAGCCATGGAAAGTGGAAGAGATCCAAGTAGAGCCTCCAAAAGCAACTGAAGTCACAGTTAAAATGCTAACTGAAGTCACAGTTAAAATGCTTTATGTCTGATCTAATGCTGAATGAAGATGAGTATGGTTTTCGGAGGGCCAAGCGACCAATTTATTATGATGAAGGTTTAGAGGTAACCATTATTCACTCTTACTTGGAACATGAGGTTATATTGTTCCTTCTCTTCAAACTTTGAATTGTATTCCCTTTCCTCTGAAGCAGAGGACCAGGCAGACCTTGAACGCGAAAATCAGCCAACTTAATAATGCTATTGACAATGTATCTTCACGTTTGAGAGGTGGCAATAGTGCTCCTAAAGTGCCAGTGGAAATTGACCCTGAAGTAGAAGCTACCATGTAAGGATTTGTTTCCAAAGTTCTAAAGATACCTACTGTACTTTGCATAACAATTTCCAATTTACTGCAAATCGCATAATGCCTGAAAATCAGATGTGTTCATGGTTTTTTATATTGGTTTGAGGTTCCTTTTTAATGTTTACATTTTGTACTTAAAAGTGCAATGTTAAAACTTAAGCTGAATCTGCAAAAGCTCCATTCTTTCTTTATTACAAATTAGAGGTTTGGTGATGAGATTAGGCGTGAACATAAATAGAAGGGATCTCAAGAGCAGATCTTAAGATGTTCTTTCTTTATTACAAATTAGAGGTTTGGTGATGAGATTAGGCGTGAACATAAATAGAAGGGATCTCAAGAGCAGATCTTAAGATGTTCTTTCTTTATTACAAATTAGAGGTTTGGTGATGAGATTAGGCGTGAACATAAATAGAAGGGATCTCAAGAGCAGATCTTAAGATTTTGATCACGAATTTAAGACAAGGAGAGCATAGGATAAAACCTATCAAATCGTGATCAGGACCTTGACACAATCAGGTTGCTTCAACAGCTGAATTGTCTTGTCGATCTCTTCCAATTTAACATGATGGGTCAAGAGTTGATGAAGTTTAAATTCCTTGTTCTTGCATTTGTCAAACAGTATCGGAAGGTCGGATTTTGTTTTGATCCCACCAAAAGTGGTCCCTTTCAAAGTCCGGCCACCACATGCAAGAGCGATTACGTTCAGTGGCACCATCGTATCAACTCCTACCCCAATTACTATCACTTTTCCTTTTCCCTGTTCCCCATTTAAAAAAGAATGTCAGTAATTTCCTTTTTTTTTTTTGGGTTACATATCTCAAGTGTTGCAAGATTTTTAACTTACCACTTTTGTTGTTTCAAGTGCTTCAGAAAGTAAAGATGGAACCCCAGTGCACTCGAAGCAATAATCCACACCCATTCCATGAGTTATCCCCTTCACCAATTCTGAAATTGACTTGTTTGGTTCATCATCAGGGTTTATGAAATCTGTCATTCCAAAAGCTTCCCCCTTTTCTTTTTTCCATGGGTTCTTGTCTATCCCAATTATCTTAGCTGCCCCTTGCATCCTGGCTCCATCAACAGCCTGCAATTACAAATTACAACAATCACAACATTGCTTTTGACAACAATAAAATTGTTTTTCCCATTTTGTACGTAACATACCCCTAATCCAACAGTACCAAGGCCTAAAACAGCAACACTAGATCCTTTTTCAACTTCGGCTTCCTTCCAAGCCGCCCCAAAACCAGTGGTAAATCCACATGAAAGGAAGCTAGCATGCGAAAGATCTATGCTTGGATCAACTCTGACTACATAATTGGCATCGATGACCATATATTCAGACCAAGTGGAGCATGAAAAAATGTGATACAATTTTTGGCCTCTCACGGACATTCTTGAAGTGCCATCAAGCATTAAACCGTTCAGTGCTATTGGATATTTTAGGCATAAATTGCTGATTCGTGATGTGCAATTTTCACAATCTTTACATTCTCCAACATAAGTTGGAATCACAATATCTCCTTCTTTTACTTCTTTCACTTCATCCCCAACACTCTCCACCACCCTACGAATTGCATTAAAAAACAAAAATTCCAAAATTAACTTCTTAGTTTTATGTATATAGATGAAGTGATACATTCTTGCAATTGTGTATATACATACACAACAAGGAAATCAGTACTTACCCGACACCTTCGTGCCCGAGAACACGAGGATAGAGAGGCTGAAAAAAAAATAAAAGAACAAAACAGATTAAATTATTAACCAAGATTTATGGTATATAGTTGATACTACATATACTAACCGCTGGGAATCCTTCAGAGCAAAGGATATCAGTGTGACAAACACTGGCATAAAGCATCTTAACCCTAACTTCAGTTGATTTCGGAGGCTCTACTTGTATCTCCTCTACCTTTAATGGCTCTCCTAAACCCCAGCATACCACAGCTGCAACAAAAACATATCAAAAAAATTTCCCATCAAAACGACACAAAAATCTAACAACAAACAAACCAACCCAGTTCGTATAACTTGTTTCTAAATTTTACGCAATAATTGGATTAATAGCCTTTTTCATACCTTTGCACGTTATGGCTTGTGAATTGCTCATTGTTAGTATTGCTGTAGATTTTGCAGCTTCGAATTTCGAGCGGAGATGAGCTCTGAATAAGGCCACTTCAATGAAACCGTTGACTCAACCGCAAAAGTTGAGTGAGTTTCTTAAGATGGGCGTGGGCCCAGATTCTATTGGTTTCAATAATTTGTTATCTTTTAATGTTATATTATTAATGTATTGAATGAGTCACTCACTTTATTTATTTGGTGTCATGATCTTCTCTGACGTCTGAACTGATAAATAAATAATGACGTTTTTAACGGTGATCACCTAGCTAGGCCTAGCCCACTGGTCTATTCTTAATTATATAATAACATGTAATTGAGTACAGGGAGGAATAGCTTTCTCCTTCATTAATTTGCGGGCAGAATAGTTTCAGCTTCAAATTTTAGGTTGTGATTAGTAGAATTGATTTAGATAGTTTCAATAGAATTCTGAGCCACAAATTTTTATATAAATTTATTTTATACAAATTGGTGTGATATAATAAAATTAATGAATTAAATATTTTTTAGCCCACATGATTTATTTTTATTATTTTATATTTTCATTCAATCAATGAATTAATGTCACATCAATTTGTACAAAATAAGTTTGTATAAGAGTTTGTGGTTGTATCACCATTTAAAAGAAAAATAGGAGAGTTAATTTGTGAATTAATTCTACGTCAATTTGTATAAGATAAGTTTGTACAAGAATTTGTGATTATATCATCACTCAAAAGAAAAATGAGAAAATTAATTTGTGAAAGAGACTTCACCATCAGATTAAGGAAATTAACTATAGTTAGGCATACAGGATTAGTCAAAGGCAATTGGGTACGTGATTTTGGAAGAGATCAGGAGATAAGAGATCAGGATCCTCTCCTGATCTGAGCACTCCTAATCTTTTACAGATCTTGTGCCACCTGTGTTTTAGCGTTAGTGGATGATTAAGATCTAACTACTTTTTTTTTTAATTTATTAACCACCAATCATATTAATAGAATTTTTTCAAATGAACATCGGATTTGGAGAGGATCCTGATCCTTTTGGAAGACACATCGCCTGGCTGTCGGGGAAAGTCAAACGATTCTACAGTCGAACAATTTATTCGAGGGGTAAACATCTTTTTTAACCCCAAATAATAATAATGTTTAATTTACCTTCTAAAAATATGTAAATATTAATTTACTTATTTTCATTTAAAACATGAAAATAAGTGGGGGGCATGTAGATGTATTTATATTTTATTTTCTTAATAATAAATAAGAATAAATTGATATTTTCAAAATCTTGAAGCATAAATTGAAAATTATCATTTTAAGTAGGGTAAAATCTAAAGTTACCCTTATCCAAATAATTGTTTTTACCAAAATAATCTTTTGATATCATATTATTTTTGTACACACTTATTTGTATGCGACATAAATCCTCTCATTATCTAAACTTATTTGAGTTTTGAAAGATCTTTTGGCACGTCGTGTGCTTTTTAATTTATATATAATCAAGATTTATTTCTTTATAATGTTTCAATATAATAATTACTAACTACAAAATTTTATTTGCTCATAAAAAAAAAAAAAGAAAATTCTTGTCAAGTTTGTACAAAGTATTTATAATTGTATAATTTTTTAATTCCAATATAAATAGGCCTGATTAGTGTCTCGTAAACTATATAGAATATTGAAAGAAAATATTACTCTTTCCCCGCACATTTTCTTAAACATGGTTATGATTCTTCATATTTTGATCCAGCACAAATAAATTAATATTACTTCAAAAGGAACCACGGACGACCGTTTTCGAATATTTCAAATTGGTTTCAGAATTTATAATTTCGTAGATTGTCCAATTTTTATATCTTCTTTTATAGCATCAGAATGCTTTTCAAAAAGCAATCAATTTTTTTTTTTTTGAAAATCTTTTACAACCTATACATATATGACAACATGGAATTTACCAGGATTTTAAAGACACAAACTTTTGTCTTGTTTAATATTGAGGGGTTGTGCTTTGAAAGTTATAGTTGCTATAGAATGAAAATTGTAATTATGAAATCAAAATTAATAATGTATAAATATGATTTTAGAAAATCATTTTGATGGAAATAGTAAATATATTATATGTTTTTTTTTATCATACTTGTGTGAGATAAAATCAATTTAGTTTATGAACTACATCAACAAGTGGAGCTAAATACTTTAGTGTTATAACTTAAAAGTTAGATTTTCCCAAACAATATATAAAATTTTTAACTTGTGAGGTTGCTTCTGGAGTTTGTGTCACAAATGCCTAGTTCTAAAAGTTCTAAAAGTTAATTACATATCAACTATGCATTCATACTAGTAGATATGTGGCACAAAATTTTAAAAATTTAAGATCTTAGCACTCAAATCATTAAAAGATTCTTATTTGTTAAAAAAGAAAAAAAATCAAATGAGGCAATTTCTCGGAAGAAAATTTTGTTCAAATGTAGTGAAAGTAAATATCATCTCTATCATCTCTATCAATGCAAAAATTTTGATTTCAGGGTTTTGACGCCCTAACTTCGCCGCCATCTTTATTTATTTATTCATCAATTCTTTTTCAATCTGTATTATTTATGTGACATTATATGCATCAGAATACTACACAACTATGACAAGTTTCTGAATGTTACGCTATCAATCTTTTATTTTTTGGGTTGAATCCCATAATTTAATTTTGGTTGTGTACTATACATTTTTTTTAATACAACTTTTTTATTAGAACCTATCATTAATTACAAGACATGTAAAACAAAAATTGTGAGGTGCAAAAAAAATTACTCGAAAAGTATGAGACAATGAAATGTTAAGTATCGAATGGGGAAAAGGAAATGTGAAATTAATTGGTATAGGTGGCCGGACTTTGAAGGCTGCCGTTTTCGGGGGGGATCAAAACAAAATCTGCCTTCCGATACTGCTTGACACATGCAAGAACAAGGAACTTAAACTTCATCAACTTTTGAACCATCATGTTAAATTGGAAGAGATTGGCGAGGCAATTCAGCTATTGAAGCAACCTGATTGTGTCAAGGTCCTTATTAGGATTTGAATGGTGTTACCCTTTAAAAATTGAGATCAAAATCTTATAAGCCTCATTTGCTTTTGTTTCTTACACATACTTCTATCTTCTTGTCTCTTTCTTCTTTTGCTGTTAGCTTTTAATAATCGAATTGGATTCAATACTTACCTCATTATTATATTTTAATAATTTTATGTCACATGCATTCCTTGTACGTATAATAACTATCATACAAGCATTCCTTGTCTATATAACAACTATCAATCACGGCTTTGTAAACAAATTCAGTACAAAAATAAGAGTAGCGCTCTATTTGGTTTAATGAGGTGAAAGAAGTATATTTATATATTTTAGCTTATATTTTATAAAATAAGTCATGGGAGTGTAGTTAGTAGTCAGGAGAGTGTATAAAAAAAATTATTATTATTTAATTTCATTGTTAGACTTAAGCTTCCGGGTCAAGGACCCTTTCCCTTCTTCAAAATTTGATTCATATTCTTCATAAAGAAATCTCTAATCAACGAAGAATAAGATCCTTTTTATGGAATTTTATAATTGATTTACTACTTCCTTAAAAACATGGTTGGATAGCCAAAACATTAAACAAAAATATGATCAAGTAAGAGAATACTCTTTCAAAAAATTAAGAGAATCGTAGTTAATATGTTATGAATAATGATACAACCAAAAATATTTTGTACAAATAATGTTATAGAAGCTGATATGACATAATTGCATATTATTATTATTTGAATGAGAAATATAGTAGGAACATATGATTTATTTTTATCAACCGATCTTATGACAATATTAGATTTAGAATCCAAAGTTAGAAGAAGATGG